>CAEGAA010017344.1:30000-50525 GCA_903067105.1 Poeciliopsis infans | reverse complement strand
CGCTCTGCGTCCTCGCTCTGCGTCCTCGCTCTGCGCCCTCGCTCTGCGCTCTGCGTCCTCGCTCTGCGCTCTGCGTCTGCGCTCTGCGTCCTCGCTCTGCGCTCTGCGTCCTCGCTCTGCGCTCTGCGTCCTCGCTCTGCGTCCTCGCTCTGCGCTCTGCGTCCTCGCTCTGCGTCCTCGCTCTGCGCCCTCGCTCTGCGCTCTGCGTCCTCGCTCTGCGCTCTGCGTCCTCGCTCTGCGCTCTGCGTCCTCACTCTTCGTCCTCGCTCTGCGCTCTGCGCCCTCGCTCTGCGCTCTGCGTCCTCGCTCTGCGTCCTCGCTCTGCGTCTGCGCTCTGCGTCCTCGCTCTGCGTCCTCGCTCTGCGCCCTCGCTCTGCGCTCTGCGTCCTCGCTCTGCGTCCTCGCTCTGCGCCCTCGCTCTGCGCCCTCGCTCTGCGCTCTGCGTCCTCGCTCTGCGCTCTGCCTCTGCGCTCTGCGTCCTCGCTCTGCGCTCTGCGTCCTCGCTCTGCGTCCTCACTCTTCGTCCTCGCTCTGCGCTCTGCGCCCTCGCTCTGCGCTCTGCGTCCTCGCTCTGCGCCCTGCGTCCTCGCTCTGCGCCCTGCGTCCTCGCTCTGCGCCCTGCGTCCTCGCTCTGCGCCCTCGCTCTGCGTCCTCGCTCTGCGTTCTGCGCTCTGCGTTCTGCGCCCTCGCTCTGCGTCCTCGCTCTGCGTTCTGCGCCCTCGCTCTGCGTCCTCGCTCTGCGCTCTGCGCCCTCGCTCTGCGTTCTGCGCCCTCGCTCTGCGTCCTCGCTCTGCGGCTCTGCGGTCGCGCTCAGGCCGTTGTGTTGGGCTTTATTGGCTGCTGATCCTCTGACTCGCTGCGGCTCCAGATGCTGACCGTCCTGCTGGACTCTGGAGGAGATCCAACCAGTTTGTGTTTGTGCTGCTCTGTTTCTGAATCGATGTGTCCGTTTGCACCGGGTTCTGGTCGGTAGCGGCGAACCTGCATGGTGAGAGCAGGAGCTCCAGTTCTCTTACTGAACCAAAGCGGTTCCGTTTCTGCTGGACTGGACGACCTTGACCCTCAGGAAACCGTATAAAAGCCGTTTCCTTCCTTTAATTAGAGCAGCAATGACTGCAGAAGATTCACTGAGATGTTTTACAGCAGCTGGAGGAAGTTCAGTTCATAAAACCTGAAGCTGTCCTGACTCGAAGCGGGGAATGTGTCGTCATTCTGGATATGAATGTGCTTCGCGAAAATATTTCTCATTTCTGTGTCGGCTGAAATCACGTGTCTATTTTAAGCTTTGCAATGAAACTGGTTCTGTTGGGGAACCAGTTTCTGCAGAGGCTTTGCACTGGTGAGGTGACTTTTATAAAGTTACACAGTTTACGCTCTGCAAAATAAAAATAGTTTTGTTCAAAACTATTTACTTTTAGATATTTAAGTTGTAGTTAGCATGCTTAGAGCTAACTAAATACTGAGCTAGCTACTTATATATTCATCTACAAACAAACCTTTTAGCAAACTATTTGGTTTGGTAGCCGTTTTAAATATTTAGCTCCAAACTAAATATTACTAAATTAAACATTTAATTTGAACCTAATTTCTCATAGTCAGTTCAGATCAGAGAGGCTTTAAACAAGTTGCTGTTTGAGTCATTTGGAAAAATGAAGTGAGATTTGACATTTGTAGGAAACAACAAACTGGCAGGAAGTGTGGAAAGTAAAGTTTGTTATGGTGGCAGGCCTCTGCGATGGGCTGAAACAGTCCAGCAGTGCAGCTCAAATTCTCCAAAAAATCAGTTTGGCTTCACAATCTTCTGAACTTTTTCCTTCCACTTAACTTTCCATTATTCAACATTCTGTTAGTCATCTCCATTAAGGTTTAGACCATAAAAAATAAAAGTAAAACAACTTAATTAGAACTGAATATTTATTATTATTTATATCATGAATAAAATCCTACTTTTTAACCTAAATAGAGAATTATGTTTTATAATTTTTTTCAGTCCTTCACATTTGCTTCGTTTCTCTGTCACCTGCATCTTTTCCCTGCAGCGCTCAAATTACCCCCATCACCACACGCCATCATCAGATTACTGTAATCTGGTCCGGCCGTATCGGCTCACACGCTGCTGGTAATTTACCCGCCGACGTTTCTGTCCCCGAGGAGACGGTCATGCAGTCAGCCGAGGGAAGCCATGTTTGTTTTCATAACGCTGTCCACACAAAATCGGAATGAAACATTCAGACTGAATCTTTGTCTACGGCAGATTAAAGATGTTTTATGTCTTCAGGAATCAAAGTTTTGGGGATTTTGCTGTCAGAATGATTCTGGTTCTGGTTCCTCTGCAGGTCATGAGTTCCCCTCAGAAGGACCCAGCGGAGATCAGCCTCACCTGCCCCACCCAGGCCTCCACCTGCCCCACCCAGGCCTCCACCTGCCCTCCGCCCCCGCATTCCCACCATGAGTAAGTGGAACCAGTTTGGTGCTCTGACTGGTGCTGGTCCAAAAATCTAGAAATCTGAGAACATTTTTCAGTTCAGGTTTTATTCTGTTTTCAGCAGTGGAGTCTTACGCAGTGGAAGTTAATCGAAGCCGCCTTAGAATTTCTATCACTCAATTATTTAATCCTGGTGGAGAATTTCTATTTTATTTTATTTTGTTCTGTACTAAGAGCTCACTTTGGTTGAGACTCACTTTGCAGTTTTTCTTGCTGAATATCTGAACATTTCTCAGGTTTAAATCTGGTTCTGAAGCTGTTTCAGTGATCAGTTCTGGTTGGTTCTGGAAATGATGAGTTGTCTGAGTGAAAATGTTTTGAAAACAAAACTTGATAATGAAAAAAAGTCTTGTTTGTTCTCTGGGAGAGAAATTTCATTCATTCTATAGGAATTTCTGTCTTAGATTTATATTAAAACTCATTTCTGTATTAATAGTTTCTCTAATAAGAACCGATTATCCATTCAGCCATCTTAGTCTTCCCCATTAAAGTGAAAGTATTGTGTGTTTTCCAGACACTTGGCACCCATTTTACAGCAGGATCAAGTAATTATGTTACCTTAGTTGTTATAAAAATGTTACATATTTCAAAGAAATGTAACTTCTAGATTTATCGCCTGTCTCTTTAAAAGCTGTCTGAAGCTCCGCCTTCAGGAAGTCAGCCCAACATGGCTCCTCTTTTAACCCTTCAACATCCACACCATAAAATCCACTGATATTTCTGATAAGAATTTGACTAAATGTAAAAAGTAACGGCGAGCGGCCATCTTGTTCTCTATGAAGCATCAACACATCGACAGAAACTGGAAACGTTGATTTAATGTGAGCTGCTCAGCAAGCAGATCTGAGGAAAGGCCTTTCATGTCCTCCATTATTGATCCCAACCTTTGATGGACTCGCCTGGAGACGCTTGACGATCTTGATACCCTGAGCTAATGACCTTAATTACCCCCAGCAGCACAGAGAGGGGGAGCGGCTCACGCTGCCGCTAACGAGACTCTTAACGAGGTCAGGTCCGATTGGTCGGGGCTTCTACGTTTTTATGAGGCTCAGCAGAGATCAGAGGTTCATTTTGGATCTGATTCTGCAGGAACAGAAACCAGCAGTTTCATTTCAGGGTTTATGATCATGTTTGGTTCTGGAAACCAACTATCTGGTTCCTGAACAGGTCCGGTTGGTTCATATCTCACCCAAAACCGTTCCTGAACTTCCAAAGCCTGTAGAAAGTATCGACTCCCATTGAAGTTTCAGCATTTTATGAGTCAATCGTGAGAAAAAAAACTTTTCTGTTCAAGAAAACTAAAAACTGATTTCTGTTAAATAAAAGTAAATAACATAGAATAAGTTGTTGCATAAATATTTAGTGTTTAGTGTTTACACCTGGATTAGTTTCAGTTAGGCTGCAGTTTTTCTCCATTTTTGCTTTGACTAGGCCACTGCGGAATCTCCACCTTGTTTTCATCTAACCTTTTCTGCTCAGCTGTAGCCAAATGCTTAGGGTCGTTGTCCTGATAGAAGATAAATGTTCTCTCTCTGGCATGATGCTGCCACCACCGTGCTTTACAGTGTTTGTCCAACGAACACAAAGCTCCATTTTGGTCCCGTCAAACCAGAACTTTGTCATCTTTCTAAAGAACGGCCTGAGAAAGGAGGAAGAGACTCTTGAAATCGTTTTGTTGGTGTTATGTAGAGAGTAAAGCCAGTTCATATCAGTTTCTCTTTAGATGCTTTTAGAACACATTGAATCTGTTTAGGTTTTACTTTGAAAGAGCGTGATCGTACTTTTATATCACAATATGGACTCAGTAGACAGTTAATGACGGCTCTGTTTGGTTGTTTTCCAACAACCAACTAAACACAGGACTGATGAAAAGAAGAAGTTGATCTCCTGCGTGTTGTAAATCATCTAATGTGACATTTTGAGGCGTTTCCTTCTGTAGGAGGACGGTTTGTAGGTCAGAGCCACCGATCTGTCCTTCACCTAACTCACACCTTCCTCCCTGCCTGTCGGAGGGAGACGGATGTCAGCCGGTGCGTCTGGCTGCAGTGGGCTGTAATTATCTGCTGCTCAGCCTCATCTGGTCTCCATCTGCTCGACTCGGGCTCGTTCGCTGCGTTGCAGCGCGCAGACCAACCAGGTCGTTACGCCTTTCCACAAAAACCCGCTGCTCTGATTAAAAGCTAGAAAACACAGGAGGATCAGATACGGTCAAAGTCTCAAATATTGCAAAACCACTAATCCCACCTGAAATCTACAAGATTTAGAGTACGAGAAAAAAACAGCAATAATAATAATTAATATTTAGAAAAAAAACTATTAATAAAATCTAAATGATTAAAGTTAATTCATATTGTGAAACGACAAACAGCTCGAGTTCCTTATGCAGCCAAAAACAAACAATTACCAGGAAACATAAAAAAATTGTTTAAAACTAATTAACAGTTTATAAGTTAATAAGTGAATAAGTTTTAAAATATGAAAATTCAAAACATGTAATTAAAAATAAATAGATGCTATGTTAACAGGTTCAGTTATGTGGCTCAGGAGTAGAAAAATTAAGCAAAACAAAAGTTTTGTCATGATTTCATGCTGGAAATATTACCAAACAAAACATCTGGAGTCACGTAGAGACGTCCTGTTGGAAAAAGGTCATTTAAAGGTCATCTATTAGGCTTCTTTCATGAGGCCTGGATAGATCTGTGGACTGTATGAAACACGGCCATTTTGTTTAAAATCATTCTTAGATCAGCTGTTTCAGAGCCGCTGTCACTTTAAATCCCAGTGAGCAGCTGCTGGCCACGCCCCCTGCTCAACGTTTACACTCACATGTGAAAATGTCTGCAAACAGATGCAAAACTCCAACCGTACATGTTTGAAAAGCAGAAGTGGAGCCTTCTGCACAACCAAACAGAATGATGGAGTAAGTAGTTTCTTGATGACAAGTTGACAACAAAACGTTTGTCTTTTCCAGCGGCCATTGTACCATCTGATCAAACTCTGGTTGCTAGGTAACAGCTCATTTTCTAGATGCCAGAAATCATGAACTTATTGGCCAAAAACAGCTGTTTTTGTAGTTTGTGTTGTTTTTAGAAGCAGTGGAGACTGGACTGGTAGAATCAAAATGTGAATTCAGTGTGATGGTCTCTTTCAAGCCCCAGATAGTTTGTTGTGGTTGTTTAGTGGGGGTGTGCTGCTCTCAGCTGAGCCTTTTATGTTTGCTGTGTTGGGTGGATGTCGGCTGAAGGGCCCAACATGTCCCTGCAGCTCCTGTCATTCAGCATCCTACTCACTGCAGCTCCAAATAACTCCTCCACACTTCCTCTCTAATAGCGCCGCTGCTAATGCATTTGTGCAGCAGTGGTTGTTATGGCTGCCTCTTCATTTCCAGATTGCTCCCTGGTGTTTCCAGTTATTTTCGCTTTGTTTTTGTTTGCACGGCTGCACTGGCAGGCCTTCTCTGACACGTCTCAGCCCAGAGTGACTCAAGTCTGCTTGCTAGGAAGGTTGGTAACTGTTGGGAAACATCTGAGGAAAGAGGCGGCTGCACCGGTCGGGCGGGTTCCTCCTGGCCTCCACCAGGATTTATCTCCTCCGGCATTCCCTGCTGCCAATTTGAACTTGAATGAGGATTAGCAGGTTAAAGGTCAGAGCAGATTTCCAACCAGATGACACATTGAAGTGCACGGTAGCAGCATTAGAGGGTTTTTTCTAACTGTTTCCCCAGCAGCAGCAGTAAACCTGTTTTTTTTTTGTGGTTAGTCTTTCCAGAAACCGCCTTGTTTTGCCGGCTGTTTTGTCAGCGTGGCACAGATTCCTCTGAAGCAGAAGCTGTGGAGATGTAATTCACTTACCGCAGAGCATAAACCTTCAGATTGATTATCTCTCCTCGGAGAGTTTCCTCCCATTCTTCTTTAAAGCCACACGACTCAGCAGCAATCTGAGAGGAATCTGTCCTCTGAAGCCTGAGCTTCTGCACAGCGGAAACCGCTGGCTGGTGATAGCAGAGCACAACGAAGGTTTGGGGTAGATAGTTTTCCACACATGCCAGGTTGGTGTGGATACATTATTTTCCCCTTAATAAATGAAAAGATCATTTAGGGGAGGCTAAGAGCGCTAAACATTTCCAGAACTAGCTTAGCTGTTAGCGGATTAGCAGAAGTTTACCCACTATTGTAATTTCAGAGAGTATTCCTTTTCTTTCCAATGTTTATGTGATAATTGAAGACTGGAAGCTGCAGGTTCTGATCCAGTGTCTGAAGTGATGCTGTTTTTCCAGCTTCACTCTTTGCGTTGGATGTCATACGACATGCTAAAGGTGTGACTGATCGGTCGTACAGGAAGGAAGCTCTGCTGGAGTTATCAGGGCAGCAGAAGGAAGCTGGTCCAGTGACCCCCAAACCTGTTCCACCATGAGCAAACCCAGGCTGGGATCCATAACTAAAATCATATCAGGGACTTTGAGACCAGAAGAGTCGGATCTCTGGAGGGATTTTGGGCAACTCTCGGCACAGAAACATTTAGTTTTCTTCGGTTATGGTTTCAGCTCAAAGTTCAGCTTCCTTTACAGAAGCAGGTTTTGCAGCGGGTGTAACTCTAGTTTAAGTTTTACTTTGTTTCCATTTAGAGGTCTGGTCTCTTTACCTCCATCTTCACTCTGGGTTGTTACAGAAATGAGTTCAATTTAGAGCTGCAGCTACTGATTATTGTAGTAATCAATTATTCTCACGATTAATCAAGTAATCACATAAAAAAGCCATTTTCTGCTAATTATTTTTATTTTACAACCTTAGCTTATTTTATATATTAGAAAAAGATGCAAATAAGCAATTGTATAATTTTTTTACAATAAGAAAAGAAACATTTGATATATTGATTACTTTTTAATTTAATAAATGGATGCAAAAGCTCATTAATAGGGGATTTTATTTTGTTTCCAGAATTTAAACCAGATGAAGCTAAAACTGCTACTTTAGTTCAGTGTAGAACTGATTTAGACAGCCTTTTTCTGAGTCTGTATCTTACTGTTGGCGATTAATCTATTAAATCACTTGACGATTATTTCAATAATCGACTGATCGATTCAGCCCCAGTTCAGTTCCTACCTGTGACGGTTTGAAAAGATGCAAAATAAGCTGCAGCTCGGGAAGGAAAACGGATCGACAGGATATAAAAATAAAATCTTTATCAACAATTAAAATGATCTCAATGTTAGAAATGACTGTCATTGATTAATTGGATCTTGTCTGTCTGATAAATTTGGTAACGGCAGCAAATTCCCCACTAAACTAGTAAAATAATAACACAAACAGCAGTTTTATTCTCATCTATTTTAGCATTATGAGATAAATATTTTATTGTTTTTGCTGCTTATTTTAATTTCTGTACTCCACTTGTTGATCCACCATCCCAACTTTGGGAATTTGATGCTTTTTAACTGTTTCGAGTCGGGATCATTTTTCCAGAATCTGTTGAATGTTTAAATTTTCTCTGCATCTGATGCAGCTTTTAAAGAAAGGAGGAGAGAAAGAAGCCTTTCAGCGCGGTTTTCCTGTAACGCTGAGTGTCTGGATGCTTTCTGTGGCCTGAATTTGCTCTTTAATCTCAGTGTTTGCTACATTTCCAGCAGACCTTGAGTGTCAGTCTCAGTTTCTGTGGACTGATGGGAACAAACATGTTATCAGGCCATAAAAGGATCAAATTGATCTTTTATTGCAGCTGAAACTCCCTGCAGATTCAGGGAAACTAAACTGAAGGTAATTCAGCTGCAGAGGTTTGAATACAAAGCTGAAGTTTTACTACAGATAATAAAAAACACCTCAGATTGGAGCTGCAGCTTGTTTCCTTCTCCCTTCACACAAACAGAGACGTGTTTCCTCTCCGCAAGCCGTTCATGATCGCTCTGTTTGGTTGCCATGGTGAGCCGTTTTTATCTGCCGTCTCCAGAAAGTTTGATCCGTCCGTCCTCAGTGTGGAGACGTTGGACAAGCTGCGTCTTGTAGATCTGAAGCTGGTGGTGTAATTATTAGAGCGTCAGAGCGAGTCTGTCCTGAAAATCACCCAGGAAACACGGCAGAGCAGGAGGAAATAACTGACGTTCCACAGGGACACAAGCAAAAATACTTACAGACCGGACCGAGCCGCGGCCCTGAGGAACTCCTCAGCAGGACGGTTCAGGTTGTAGAAGCTGTTACTACATGAAAAAAAGATTTTAATCCAGAAATGATTCATAATAAATGGAATTGTGTTCAAATTTATTTAGCAACTCGATGAAGTGAATTGTTCTAATTCTTAGAGAATTTGGTCCTGATCTTTTTTCCTTTTGTATGACAGACAATATTTTAAAACTTCTACATTTATATACGCTGCTAGATGTATTATTTATGTATCGAATGAATGTGGCGACTTTTCAATGCACAATTATAGAAAACGTGGAATAAAAACGCTGCTTGCTTTGAGCAGGAAGTGACACAGGGCAGGCAAACGGGAAGTGCGCCAGGCAGAACAGCGCAGCGGGACAGGAAGCGGGAAAGTCGGAGAGAGGAGGGAAACGCCGAGTCAGCGTTTCGGATAGCATTTAGCTTCCCTTCAGCACTTAATGGTCGTAATGAATGATGGCTGCCGAGCAGATTGGTTTGTTTTTCTCCTCAGATGTGACGGAAAATAAAAGTGAAGGATGTGAAACGATTATCGCAAAAGTTTCTCAATCCATTTCTCTCCGGGAGGCTTTTATTTTGAAATCTTCAGCAGATTGTTGCGTATCGATTCTGTCTGGTTGAGGCTTGAAGAGGACAAAAATAACTACAACATCCAGACTCTCTATTCTTTATAATTAAGACATTTTGATCTTTCAGATAAAAATTTTAAATAATATTCATGAGAAACCTGGGGGTAAAAATATGCAAAAATATCAGATATTTCCTGACGTTCGCAATTGGAGAAGTTAAAATACAGACAATAATTAGATGATTTTCAGCCTGTTTCTGAATTGGCCTGCAGCCAGGACAGAACTGGCTGCAGCTGGTTTCCAGTTGTACCTGAATGCACCACGAGAGCTTTCAGTTCTGGCTGAGAGCAACAAGCAGCTGGATTTTTTTCTGGTACCACTGATGTCATCATCTGAAGAGTAATTAGGAATTAAGCAATAATAACGATATTACACCAGCTCAATTAAAAAGTATATTTAATTCAGAAATGCTCCATAATGGTCATGTAGAGTGCTGTATGCATATTTATGGAAAGTTTGGTGGAAGGAAGATAAGTGTCTGTAGGGACCTTGTCATCAGCACTTTTGAACACTTTGATTGTTTACAATCAAAACCCCAGGTTTTGTGGGATTTTGTGGATTTAATGTTTTTCCCATTAAATCCAAAAATGTACATATTGAAGAAAAACATGAGCAGACGCATTAAATCTTTAAATAACATAAATAGCTCCATGTTGTACTCGCCAAATTGATAACGGACGAAAACTCGACAGGATGGCTCAGGCAGCAGTGGTAGGAGTTAGACACTGCCACCTGCAGGTGGGAGTCAGCATCACTCAAACCAAATGTTTTTCTGTTTTTGCAAAACATTTGTGAGGAGAGGAGATGGACGTTTAAACGTCCATCTGATCATCAATCCGTCCTAAACTCAATAAATCCAGTAGTTTAGATCTGAAGAGTCCTGGATGGTTTTTAGAAATATAATTAATTACCTCTGTGTTTATAACGTCGTCGTGTCTCTAATTTGATCTGTTTTCACTCACCTCCGTCATCCTGAGCTCCAGCTGTAGATTAAAACACACCGACGGATTCTCTCCTCTTCCAATCTGCGGAGAGAAATCTGATGAGAGCTAATTGATCTGCTGATTGTCGGTCGGCTCCTTCGGCTCCGTCCTGCTTCCTCTCCCAGTCGAAACTCGATCCATTTCCCCTCTGGAGGCCCGCTGCTCGCTGCGCTGTCATCCAGACCTTCAGCTGATCCTCTGGAGATGCAGATCGATTGATTCGGTCTTGTTGAGGCTTGAAGGAGGCGGATAAAAATAGGTGTAGCTCGATGGTTCCCTCACATCCTTCTTTTTGCCTACTTCATGTTGACAGAAGGGCTCTGTTTAATTTTCTTGAGACAATTTGCATTAAAATGTGCCACGTAGTTACAAAATAGATGCCGACAAAGTGCGGATTGATTTTATTAATGTTTTAAAATGAATTTTGGGGCATTTTATATTGTATCACCACTAGGGGGGAGTAGAAGGCAGCTTAGATTGGTCACAATCACAAATTTAGCTGGACGATAAATTGTGCCAGAAATTACTGCGATAAACGATAATATTGTCGTTTTGAGTCCATTTTAAACTAATTTATCACTGTTACATCATTAAAAACTAATTTCTACAGAACATTTCACTGGAAAACAATTTAAAAATACAAAATAAACAAACATGAATTATAAAATCTAAAATTGCAGGAAGTTAAAAGTAGCTACTTCATTCTGGTTGTTAAATGTTTGCAGCGTTTATCAAAATGGCGGCTTTGCATATATATCAAAGGGAAGAATAACTTTATCACATTTTTATTATTTTAATGTGTGTGTGATTAATTGATTTATTGCTTAATCCTGTTAACATCTTCGTTCCTATTGCACCGCCCATAGAAAAATAGATTTATACCAGAAGATTGTTGATAACTTGACAAAGACTTTGCTGAGATGTTTGGGGAATTTATCGTGAATGTTTCTGAAAATATGCGATAAATTCAAACTTGATTTCCTTTTTGGAGTAAAATGAAGCATTTTCTGGTTAGTTAGTCATGTGATGCTTTCATAAATGACACTGAAAGCTTTCATGATGGTAAACATCTGAGTGGGGTCGCAGCGCCAGGTCGTAACCATAGCAACAGCAGCTGCAGCGTGTCCAGCCATGCAGTAATTGGGCTTTCTGTGGCACAGCCAGAGGAAACAAATCTATTGACACTTTATCACAGAGCTGTGTGTGTGTGTGTGTGTGTGTGTGTGTGTGTGTGTGTGTGTGTGTGTGTGTGTGTGTGTGTGTGTGTGTGTGTGTGGTCGGTCACACTGAAAATGAGCCTGGTTTCCCTGTTTGGATCATTTGATCGTTGTTCTGTGGAGGCTGCTGGAACCAGAAACGATTCATCATAATTAGCTTTTTTTGGTATTTATTTATATTTTTCATTGATCAAACAGTAGAGAAAATAGTAAAACTAACAGTTTTGGGGGATTTTAAGCCAAATTAATTGGGTTGATCATGAAAACAATAATTCCAAATCATATCACAATAAATAATAAATGATTTCCAAACCCTGGTCTGATTGACAATACAGTCTGATAATTCATCTGTAGCAAGACTCATTTCTGCAAGAATAATGAGAAATATTCAGAATTATTGTTTTTTATTGAAACTTTTCATCAAACAAACAAGGGAATTGTAAAAGTAATGAATAAATTATTTGGAATAAATGATAAACTTTATGAGAAACATGTCATTTCATGTTAAATATGATTTCAGCTGAATGAAAGTCAAATATCCTTTAGTACGTCTGTATTGACTCATCTCTGCAGTAATGATCAAATAAAAGCTCTGATTTCTGCAGAAACTGGTGATCAGATGGAAAACTGGCAGCTTTTTCTGAGGCTCATTCCAGCAAAAGCAGCAAATTCAATGGCTTTAATTTCATGGGTGTTGGATGAAAATGATCAGAGCAGCAGAAGAAGGAGGCAGGATGCAGCGAGAAGGCGTTACCTGGGTGGTACAAATCATCAGCGCTCGTTCAGCCGTCTGCATTCTGCTCATGTTTCCGCTCCGCAGCAGAAACACGATGAGAGGAGAGGAGGGACGAGCTGGAGGTCGTTAATTAGGATCTGCAGGATGTGAAGAGCGGCTGCAGCGGGAAGTTCTACCACTCAGGACCTTTTGATCTGCAGCATCCAGCCGGGGACGGAAACAAGCCGGCGAAGGACGGCTCCGCTCCGGATCGTACGCGGCATGACGAGGGCGCTGCGCCGCGGCGGCCGGCAGCGGAGAGGGCAACGCCGCGCTGCTGCTTCCTGTCACCCTCAGGCGCCGCTCAACGCAGGTGAAGCAGCATGACGGCCGGTTAGTGGAGGAAATACTGAAGACGCCCAACACCCAGGAAGCAGGAGCAGAGCCTTGATTTCACTGGAAACCAGCGTCCTGGAGGAGTCATGCTGCGGGCCAGCTGATGAGCGATGAGGCTGAGGGGCGCCAGAGCCTCATGGCTCCTCCCACTGGATAAGCATGCAGGTCCTGCAGATCGTCAAGGAGCTGGTGTCTCCATCCAGGCACCGGGCAGCCGTGCGATTTGGAGGTGTGTGCGCTGGTTTTTAATCACCAAACGGCTACAGTTTCCATTTGAGGCGCACAAATAAAAAGACTTTACTGCAGATTTTAAATGCGGTAAAGTTGTACGTCTATTTGCAGTTTTCCTGCATCGCATTGCGCCTCGACTCGGCCATGTTTTATTCACCCTTTTCAATCAGACTCAATTTCTCTTTTTGGGATCAAAATTATTTATATTTCCTCATTTGTTTTAGATTTCTTCTTTTTTTGGAACTTTCTTTTTTATATTTAATTCGATTAAAACGGTGAGAGTCTAAATAAGAGGCTTTATGCTCTTGAGAGTTTCTGGATTTAAATTGAATGGAGGCACATTGTCCCTCCACTGGTGACTCTGTGCCTTACCAGAGCCACCACTGTTGTTAACGTGATCTGTGCTGGTTTGCTCTCTCTGTTTATTAACATCTGTTATTGATTAAATTTCTCTCTGCTACCTGTTGATTCATTTCAGATGGAAATGAGACCAATTCTCATTTTAAAATGACGATTGGAGGGAAACATGGCGGCTGTTTGTTTTTGTTTTTAACTTGCTGGTTGTCGAGTTTCCTCTTCATTTCTAAATGTTTTTTTTTTTTCTCTGAAGGAATCTCTAAATTAAAGTTTGTTTACTGAAAACAAAAGGTTGCTGCTAAAATTGTCCACGTCTTCTCCGGTCCATCCGCTACTTCACTCAGGGACTCTTCAGCCTTAACGCAGCTGGACACAAATCTGTCCGTCTTGTTTTGTGCCTGTGGGATCAGACAGCTGCTGTTAGTGAAGAGAAAACCTGATTTCTTCTTTCCATAAGGTCTGTGAGATCTCACCAAAGAGTTTTATTTAAATTCAGAGCCTGCTGAGTGAAATGCGGTCAGATTAATCGTTTTGTCGCGCTGTCGTTTGTCTGAATGAAGTGGACATGTCCCCCGGAGACGGCCGTGTTGCTGCAGCTCTCCGTCTGGGTTGTGGATGGTTTTGTGTCGCTGTAAATAATGGAGCTGATGCTGATGCTGTGGCCTTATTATTTATCCTAAATGTCATTTATTGAGTTTGATTGTTGAAAAATACAAATTATGAGGATTAATTTCGCACAGAGGGATGTTTTTAAAGCTGTTAGTTCTGCTAACAGTGATTTATTTACACAAATAAAAGCTCAAATCTAATTCTCCAGTAATTTAAATATTGTTTTTCTCTTTGTTTTTACAAAAGAAAATGTTAAAATGTGAGGCATAAATTTATCAGTATATTCGTCTTCCTGACACTTGTAAGCCTGTTGCAATAATCAATAAATCAATTAACAGAACAAATTAAAACAGCTCAATAATTTCCATTCATCTCATCTTTCCACCAAAGACTAGATGAACAATTTTGTTTAGAGACTTCATTTTATGTATTTTATTTATTTATTTTGGATATTTCAAATCTCTTCCAAGCTCCAGTTTGTCTGAAATGAAAGTTTATTGATCTTAATTATTATTCCATTATCACTTAAAAACAATATTATCACAATAACTTTTGCCACAGTTTATCATCCACCAACATTTTTATTATGGATATCTGGAGTTGTGACCTCTGCAGCTCCTCCAGAGTCTCTGTGGTCCGACTGGTCAGGTCTCTTGTTTTGAATAAAGTTGGGAAACGAGGCAGCTGGGAGCACGCCTTGTTTCTCAACAATCCCTGTTGGAGGCTTACTGCTGCTTAGAGGAGCTCAGCCCTCATTAACTCCACCTGGATTTAGGATCAGGATCCAGCAGAAGATCGAGCTGCAGCACAAACTCACTTGTTTGTTAGAAAGCAGACAGATTTTAAACGTCATTTCAGGGCATTTAACGGCCTGAGAGAAGGAATCAGAGTTGTTCACTTCACAAGCCACACCTGATAGTCGGGTTGATTTGGTTAGATTTTTGGACCAAAGTTTCAACATTTGCTCCATTTCCAGCTGCTGTGGTTCTGAGTCAAAGCTGTTCCCCTCCTGGCCTGTGGGGGCGCTGTACCAAGAACCACTGAAGGAAACGACACAAAAACCTCCAAAACCGCAACTTCGTTCTTCTCCAAATGGAAACAGAAATGGAGGCTTTTTAGCGGTTGGAGAATTTCAAAGCCATTCCTCCTGCTAATGAAAGACCATTTGGTTTGGTTGTATTTACCCAGAATGCCCTGCGCTGTAGTCCACTTCCTGTTTTTGAAGCGGCCATGTTCTGGACTAATTGTTCAACTTATTTCAGCTTGTTGTGTCCTCTGTTTTACCCAATAAGAGCAAAAAGGTTTAACGTTCAACACAAAAAGCATTTTTATTTTATTTTTTTAAAGTCTCGAGTTTAAAATCAAAATAACAGTTATGGATATAAAATACTGTTTAAGAATCTGAATTTAATTTAATTGTTTAAAATGTGTTGAATATTTAATTGCTTTGAACGTCGTATAGTTTAATTAGAAGTGTTTCAGCTGCTTTTTTTAAATGCTGCTTTCTCTGTTACATCTTCAATCTGAGCCCAACCAGCAGAACAAACTGCATGATAAACAGGAAGCTGCAGCAGCCATTGCAGTCTCTCTTTTTTCTGTGAAAATCATAGTAATGGATAAAAAACCTTTATTGATTAGATTAATAATATTGCCTTATTTTTATTTTATTTTTTTACGTTTTCCATCAAAACCACAATAGTTCTGTTTTAATTTGAGACAGAAATGTTCTGATCTGAATTTCAGACTGAAATATCACAATGTGGATATGAATATCTTCTAAAAAATAAACAGTTTAAGAAACAGGAGGTTTGATTTTGACTTCAGTAAAGTGTTGAACAAAGAGCTGGCAGCTGAAAGCAGGTCGTGGATCTCAGATAAATAACCTCACTGCAGCATTTTTTGGGTTTTGATCCCAAATAAACAGGAAATGACTTTAAATGACCCAAAACTCCCAAAGTGCTGAGATGTTGACTCGAGATAAACTCATCGCTTCGTTTCCGGGGGTCTGAACTCCAACTCATTGAACATTTTGATGTTTTTGGATGTTTCATCATTGTTTTATGTGTGAAATTTAGATTATTCTGTTCTCTGCAGATCATCATGTTTTCTGCATTTTTCTGCTGCAGTCGGTCAGAACTGAGCCTGGAGTATTTATTGACTGCAGCAGTATTTTTTATGGTGCGTTATGCTCCATCTCTGGGCGCTAAGCGAGTTAGCAAGCGTGTGCGAATGAAATATGGATGCTGGTCAGCAACAGTGGAAACCCTGCAGGTGTTGTGGTGAAGCCGCCTGCTGACATCTCTGCTCAGCTTGTCTGTTGTTCCTTAAGGCCAGAGCTGCTGTTTATTCTCCAAGGACTCCTTTTATATTTACATTGATTCCTGTTTACTCTTGACTTATTAAATTATGCATCAGATGCCTGTAGATCAAGAAATATCACACAAAGCCTCCATCAATATTTTGCTTCTCAGCTCAATGCGAACGCAGCAGCTCATGTGGCCCGTTTGCAAAGTCGCAGTTGAAAATGAGCAGCAATAATTTGGATTATTTAGTCACAAGAGAAAAAATGGGGGTTATTTTTTTCAAAGTTCTTATTTCATCGTGTTATTTATTAATTTATAAACAAACCAAAGTTAGCAACCTAACTATTTAGCAGCAAGCTACATATTTAGCTTTGAGCTACATAAGTACTTAATCATTTAGCTAGCTTAGAGCTAATTATTTCATTTTAGCTAGCTCACTGAATATTTATGAAGCTACATATTTAGCTTGCTAACTAAATACATTACTCTGCGCTAGCTAGCTCTTTAGCTTAGGAACTAAATATTTAGATCTGAGCTCGTTAAATATTTAGCTTGTAAATTGAGATAGCTTAAGCTAAAATCCAGCTCTGAGTTAGATAGCGCTGAGCTAATTATTTAGAAGGTCACTAGATATTTGTGGAGCTAAATATTTATCTGAGGTAGTTCAGAATTCGATTTAGTTAGCTTGAAGCTAACTAAATCTTTAGCTTGCTAATTACATTCTTACCTCCAACTATTTACCATGCTAACTAAATATTTGGTTTGGTGCTAGACACTTGGCTAGAGTGATATATTTTGAATATATAACATGGTGAAAATATGACTGAAAAAATTATTGCTGTTAAATTTTGAGTGTAACTTTCCAAACTGCACCACATAGCAACTCATCTGAGAAACCTGACCTTGTCTATGTGACCTTTGTGCAACAACAGTTTGTGACCTTGTCACGATGTGGTTGAACCTGGTTGGTTCCATCTGATGCCTCCTGCGGTGCAGACCCTCAAACTGCTGACTGTCCCGCCGCGGCGAGGGTTTAAATGAAACGTATTTATTCTGTGCTGGATGTCATGAGATCAGATTTAGTTTCTGTAGCAGAGAATCTCTGGTCTGCTTCAACTTCCTGTTCCCTGTCAGTGACCAGAATTACAACATTAAAGCTCAAATGACACCAACATGAGCTGTGCTGCTTTTCCTGACAATAAGAAGAAGAAATAATTGAAAGTTGAGAGCAAGTTGATCTGTTTGCTGCAGAGAAACAGTTTTTATTTCTGTCCTACAATAAATGGAGATTAAAGTTGTTTTTACTCAACATGAACAGATAGTTATTTTTCTCCTAAAATCTGAATTCCTCTGCATTGAGCTTCTTTAATAATAAATAACTGCAAATCTCCTTTAATACGTTTTCCCCAGTGGTTTTAAAATATTTACATGGACCATTACTTTAGTTTCCAGTCATTACTTTCTGAATATTTTAATAAATAAATTCAGAAAGGACAATTTGTTTTAAAAACTGAAACAATTTAAAATAAATAGTAAATAGAAAAAAATGAATGAAGATAGAAATTTGTTTAAATAAATATGTTTAAGATGTATTAATTTATCTGCCAATGGACCAAAGAGAATCATCATCTTAGAATAATCCTCTGTTTTGCTGAAAGGTCAATTTTAAGTTATTTAAAGTTTATGAAGATATTTGCACTAGAAACTACACCAAAAATATTTAGTAAGATTTTGTGTTTTTACAGTGTGTTTCTGTTAAAAAACAACGTTTATAGTTAATTTAGCACGTCTTTTCTGTATCGGATCGGTTCCAGCCAATACTGAACTGATATCGGTATCAGATGTGAAAAATTCAATCTGTGCATTTTCTGCAACAAAGTTTAAGTTTTTAACCTTTTTTTCCTCTCACGGGATAAAAAGTCATTTTTCGCTGCAGGATGGGTATCTTTGCGCCGGTCGGCCTTCGTCTGGTCGGCTGCGGTCCTGGATCAGTCCAGAGGGATCCGCTGCTCTGATGCAGCAGATGAAGCTCAGATTAGAGCAGAACTCCCTCTCCTCTCAGATCTGTGAAACGCCTCATCAGGCCCGTCTCTTAACGAGCTTTCAACGGCAGCTCTTCATCATGCAGCTGTCATCATTACAAAAAAAGAACCAAAACAGAAAGGTTTCTGGGTGATTTTATTCTGCTGGGATCTGAGAACTCTCCGGTCCGGTTCTGCTGGGTTCTGAAAGCGGCTCGTTGTGGTGTGGAGTGGGAGTGGGGGGAATGCAGCGAGTGGGAGCGACTCTGAAACGGCAGCATTGTGACAGCAGCGGCTCTGATCTCACTTCTCTCTGCCCCGCGCTGCTGCTTCCTCCCTTTGTGTCGGAGCGGCGTTCAGCGCCGATGGCGTGAGGCGGTTCGTGTTTCTGACGCTGCGGATCGGCCGGTACTGGGATCGATGCGGGCCAAGGCTCGTCTGGACGACCCGCTGGATAACTTTAAAAGAGGTAACGCCTGAGGAGCTGCAGGGCATTCCTGCAGGGTCAAAGTTCATCCGTCTGATAGGATGTTTGATGTTCTGTTTTTAAATGAGGCTCATTGTGCAGATCTTATCTCCACTGACCTCAACTCACAGATTTAGAAACTTTTGCATGAAGGAATGAGGAGTTTAGATGTTGCGCTGCAGTGGTGTGATGTGTTCACACTTCACCATCAGATGTAAAACTCTGGTGACAGAATGCAGATGATGAGGAAGCGTGAAAGTTTCTGGATCAGGTTTGATCCTGCTGAACACTAAGTTATAGTTTTAATCCCAGTAAAAGAGCCCAGATCTCCTCTCATGGTTGCTGGAAAGTTTTGGAAAAGTTCCTCAGAAAATCAGGCAGATTATTTTCAGTCCTTGTTGTTTGAGATGATGGTAGAAACTAGTGGTGGGAATTATTTACTGTATACGATTCAATTCAAAGCGATTATTCAGTTATTTCTCCTTTAATGGTGTGCAAAGGAGCGAAATGATTTACTCCAGTCTGCTTTGCAAGTCAAAATGACAGAAGATGGTGAAAGGTATTTTTCGCATGTAGATGGAATAAGTTAACTCCCATCCTCCATTTTGTTACGGAGCTGTCACAGAAAGGGCGCCATATTTCTGCCAACAGCCTCCTCTGTGGACCAGGACATTTCCTTACAGGGGTTTCAGCCATTTGACAGGCTTTGGTAGTTATTTATTGAAGAATCCTAAAAATGTGCTGTATTCATGCAAACCGTTGGTGGAAACGAACCGAGCGGATTTCTGCATGAAACATGGCAACAAACGTCTGACCAATCACAGCATGTGGTATGACGTAGCTTAGCGCCGCTGTAGCTTAGCGCCGCTGTAGCTTAGCACCGCTGTAGCTTAGCGCCGCTGTAGCTTAGCGCCGCTGTAGCTTAGCGCCGCTGTAGCTTAGCGCCGCTGTAGCTTAGCGCCGCTGTAGCTTAGCGCCGCTGTAGCTTAGCGCCGCTGTAGCTTAGCGCCGCTGTAGCTTAGCGCCGTTTCTTCATGATGTTTACGAAGCGATCTTCGTTTTCACCGATATGAGCTCGGTTATCCTAATCAACATCAGTCTTCTTGGACTTAGCAAAAAACTAAAATAAGTCCAAATGTTTGATGGATCCGGCTGAATCTCAAGCTGTCGCTGTACTGTGGTGCTTAGGCGCATGCGGCGTTCCGCTACCGGCTGCGTGGTGACGCCAGGCGTAGATACAAAATGGAGGCCGAAAGACAGCGGATTTGCTTTTTATTTTTATGTTTTAAAATTGATTTGGGGATGTTTTAAATTGATTCTGAGTTGTGCCAAATGAGTACTTTGTTTTAGTGAATTGATTTTTTTGGTCGCTCTCCAGTTTAACGGTGGATCTGCGTTCTCACCGTCAAATCGATTCAATGGGTTCCCACCGTTAAATCGCCTCAGCTCTTTCACTAAAAATAGTTCAAAACTCACATTACTGCATAGGACGCATCTATAAACCTGCTACATTCACCATATATTTTAGTCTTAAGATGTTTTGGTTCTTCTGTTCCAGTGACTAAAATAATCTGAACCTGATTGGTTTGCCTCTGAAAGCATCAATCGTTTTATTTCCTGCTGTTATGCTGCTGAACATTTGTCTTATTTTACTGCCAGTTTGAAATATATTCCCTGAAGAGATGCACCAAATTATACCAGGTTGTGCAAAATGACAAAAACAAAGTCCTGCTCGTTGCTGCGTCCAGTTGCATATTATATTTCATTCAAATTATTTCATTCAAATTATATTTCATTCAAATTCTGCATAGCTCCAATATATCTGAGCTGTTGGAGGAATTTCCCATGGCTAATGTTTACTGTTAGTCAGTGAGCAGCTCAGAGGTTGTGATGAAAGAAGCAGGAAACGCCTGTTAATTATGACCCATAATAATCCCTGATATCCTGCTGTCTGGTTT
>CAEGAA010017344.1:0-25000 GCA_903067105.1 Poeciliopsis infans | reverse complement strand
GCAGCTTCTGATAGCCATCAGGATGCGGTGGTGAAACTGGATCAGGAACGGGCCGAAATCGTCGCCAAATATGACAAGGTAACAGCTGAACTGCCTCTGCAGCTTCGGCTGCAGCATTTCTTTCTCGGTGGCCGGCGGCGCCGTAAATCTGGGCCTTATTGCCTGTAAAACACAATCGTAACAGCAGGCGCTTCACAGGATGCGCTGCCGCTCACACGGCTGTAACATCAGCGTTTCAGAGGCGGCGGCCCCAGTTGAGGCTTGGCTGAAGGAAAACGCTCAGAGTGAGACCTCCTGGCTGGAGCAGAGCCATAGAAAACATTAATCTGAGCATCAGTGAAGAGTCCATGATGGAGATCAGAGTTCAGGTTTTAGATCCAGATCAGATCAGTTCAGTTCGTCTTCAGTGATCTTTGTTGTGTTTCTCCAACTGGGATCCATTGGAGTTAAAACCTGATTCTCTCAGAACCCGGTCAACCCGAGCCCAAGAACCAGACTTCAACAGAAATAATTCCCGTCAGGTTTTCTGCTGCTGTGAGGCACATGTGGCGGCCTGTGGTGGAAGCAAGGCTTCATGAGTTTCGTTATTTATTTAAAATCGTGACTTTCTGCTGAGCCAGCACTGAAAACCCTGGCAGAGCAAACCGAGATGAATTTTAGATATTTCACCTCAACATCTGGTGGTCAGACTGAGCTGTGGAGCCTCAACCTGAAGCTTTAATCCCTGCAGAACGTCGGATACGCCGACGTTCCTGAGTATCAGCAGGAGCAGCAAATACAGAAACTATCCACTCAAATGTTACATTTAATTTGTTTCCATCAATGTTTTTACACCCATTTTGAAGTATTGAATTAGAAAAGTTTAATGAAAACAGCTAAATTTGACATTTCTCATTATGGCAAAAACATTTTACACTCGAGTGGTTTATCTGATAAAGTTGATGCACTAAAGGGGAAACAGAAACACATTTGCAGAAAAAGCCCTGATGTAATGAATGCAGTCATGCCTTACCAGAGGCACAAAACTCCAGAGTTCTTAGTTTTTCTCCATGTTGGTTGGCAGATTCCACTTCCTGTTGGTTACAGCCATGCATAGCGTCAACAGCTGAAGAAATCTCGCTTTGCTTTGCCTGGTTTATTCACTTCAAACTAGTAAATGTAACTAATAAAAATGTGTTTTCATGTGAATTTTAAACAAGCTTCAAATTTGGCAAAAAAAAAAAAAAAAAGAGAGAAAAGATCAAATGTGAAGTTGGAGCGCTTCACATTTGATCTGAAGTGATTTGAAGTGAATCAACCAGGACATGAAAAGTGAGATTTCAACAGATGACATAAAAAAGAAGTAGAAATGTTGCTGTTTCACGCCTCTGGTACGGCGCCAGTGGATGGGAAAGTTCACTGCATTACAATGTGTATCCATAGCAACTTTCCTAAAGAAAAAAGTCTGAAAAACTGTCAAGCAATTGTTAGCAAAATTGAAAGTTATTCCAAATTTTGCTGTTTCTATCAACCTTTTCAAGATGAGCATCAAAACGTTGATGGAAATACTCAGATGTTATTTTCACTGATCTAAAAGATCAAATATTTAAAGTTTAGGTGTTTTTTCCGTTTCCTGCTCCAAGGCGGTAAATTAACCTCGGTGTGTTTTATAGGAACTGAGGTTCAGATAGTGACGCAGGTGATTGTCCAGCTGCTTCATTTCACACCTGTTAACCTTCGTCCTCACTCTGCTCCCCTGCATATCTCCGCATACTGACGCCGACGCGTTCTCCCCAAGGGCACTAAGGCCCGGCCTCAGCCAATCAGAGCATGACGCTCCACCCTAGAGGAACGTGAGAGGCATTTGATTAAGACCCGCTCGATTTTTATCAGGCCGAAACCTGCAGCAGATGATAATCTGAGTCTGTTGATGGTCGAAAAATCCAATTTGTGTAGGAGAATCAAATCAGACTTTTTAAAGTCAGTTAAATTGATACCTGTTTATGAATTTAGATTTTAATTTTCATAATTAAAATGAATGAAATCATACGTGTAAAGTTATTTAGACTGTTTATGACAAATATTTTCATATGTTTCCATGTTATACCATATTATGCCATTTTTCAAACATATACTATAAATAATATATTCATATTTTTGACATCTTGCTACACTGATTAAATTTTTCATGGTTTTTACATACTAAACTATGACAGCAGCTAATAATGCAAAACGTGAGATTTTAAATGTTTTTAGTTGGAACTTTTTATTCTCGTTTCTGGTACGCCGTTAAATCACCTGAGTGAAGTTGGCCCCCCCACCTTCTTCAAATCGGACAAAATTGGTGTCAAACGTTTGTGCTGCGTTTGTGCTGGTTTGTGCAGCAAAAATTTTCGTTTGTGCTGCTTTGGCTTTGAAGATATTAATGAAAAGTTAAAGGTCAAAAGGTCAACCAGCCCCCCCACCTTCTTCAAATCAGACAAAATTGGTGTCAAACGTTTGTGCTGCGTTTGTGCTGGTTTGTGCAGCAAAATTTTTTGTTTGTGCTGCTATCATTAGAAAGATATAATGAAATGTTTTTAGAGGTCATCAAAGGTCAACCAGCTCCCCTAACTTCTTCAAATTAAGTAAAATGGGAAGCATTATTTTTTTCTGTACTTTTTAGCACATTCTGAACAGAAACACTGTCACAGAAAGCACAGCACAGACCTTGATAGTTTTCGTCGATGTGATTGTTGCGCTAAAAGGAGTTAGCCTAGCAGCGGAGGAGAAGCTCAACTTCAACATATTGACTCAAGCAAAAGTAAAAAAGTATTTGGTAAAACTTTTACTGAAGTACTGAGCAACTGATCACATTATCAATGATTTCATATTTGAAAGTTTTGGTATATTAAGGACCAAGATGAGTCATAAAAAATAAATTTAAAAAATTAGGTAAAACAAAAATGCGTCAATCAATTTCAGTGAGTAGAAAACTCATAAGTTTCATTCTGGAGATGCTTCAGAATGAAGTGACTCCAGTAAATGTTTCTGGTTACTACCATCAGTGAAGCTAAACATGTTGCTAATGCTAACATTTTAAAGAAGCTCCTTGAAAGATCAGGACTTCCTGAAACACTTTGCTCCAGTCTGATGGTTGAGCAACAGATTCGATTATAAATATCTTTGTTGCTGAGCTCTTTTTTCTATTTAGTCAATAGTTTAGCATCAAAACTGGTTTTTGAATTGAAACTTATCGTCCTAACGGCTCGTTTCCAGCTCCTGATGTTTGTCTTCCTGTTCTCCAGGGTAAAGAGGCCACCGTGGAGCCCTGGGAGGACACCAACTTCCACCTCTACAAAGTCATCGACCGTTTCGGATTTGTCCAGTAAGAACCTCCCTCCGCTGTGTTTGGGTTGGTCGGGTCCACAGCAGCTCAGAGTGTCTGTGGTTTCTGCTCCTCATAAACAGCACAGTGTTGGAGTTTTATATATAGGCTGGCGCACGCTGGCAGGAAACGTTCTGGTTAGCCGTAATCACAGTGCAGCAGTGTTGGGACAGAGCGCTGCGATCCAGACCTCACTGTGGGAGACGGACAGGAGAGAAGAAGAAGAAACTGAGCTGCAGACCAACAATTAAGGCTGGAGAAACTGCATGCAATAAAACGTCAACGTTTTTCCTCTAAAGGCTTTTCAAAGACATGCTTTATGTAATAAAGATGATTCAGAGTTTCAACATGAATAAAACTTCTTGTCTCGCTGCAAAAAACTATTTACCAAATGTTTATGGTCTAGTTTCTAATCCAAATGTCTTGGTACACTTTAAATAATACCAAATGAATTTACAAGCAACTGTTCAGCAACACGTAGGAGTTTGTTTTAATATTAATATACATTTTTAAAAGTCCTCGGTCCAATGGCACAAATATGTTTTAATTAATCCTATTGAGAAACTATTGTCTTAAACTCTCCATCTTGCTGAAGTTACTTTTAATTTAATTTTGTCTTACTTCAAGAGCGCTGAAATATTTGCATAATAAATTAGCAAAAATACTAAATATTGTTTTCACAGTGCAGCCTGATCATTTACAGAATCTAAATAATCTAAAAGGAGAAGATAATGGGGATGACTGATGACTGGACTCAAGGAGGGGCAGATAGAAAAGGTTGAGGCTAAATAAGCTGCACAGAAAGTTGAGTGGAAGGAAAAAGTGCTGCAGGAATAACTGCAGAATCCATTCAAGGATTTGATGGCATCAGCTTATTAAAAGCTGATCCAGACCAGGAGTTTCAAACGTCTTACCTGGACTGAGGAGAACCAGAACCGGACCGTTGCTCAGCGGTCCAAACTCTGGAGAACCAGAACCATCGTCACTGGAAGTGAAGTTTCCAACCGGTGATGATCTTCTGGTTCTGCAGACCAGAACAGAAACGAGTTTTCAGACATTTAGAGTTAAAACCTGAAACGTTCTTCATTCGGTTCTGGAACCAAAACACTCTGATGGCTTTATCTGGACGGAAACTAACACAGATTAAAGGTCCGTTCTGTTATTTCCTGTTTGTCTGATTCTCTGCAACGTGAAACATTTCAAACAGCGTCGCCATGGAAACGCCTGCTTATCATTTCTGTTTGCTGTCTCCACAGTGAGAACGAACTGCCGTCGTCCGACTCGCTGGAGGAGAAGGTTGGTGACGCCTGCAGAGCTTCAGCTGCACATTGACAGAACCAAACGGTTTCCTGTTGCTTTAGCAGCCCAGTTAAAGCAGCAGGTTGTTTTTATGACTCATTAAATGTTTTCATCAGAACAGCAGTTTGTTTGTTTTAGTTGTGATTCTCGTCTCGCCTGTTCGCAGCAAAAACACCTGGAGGTGGAGCGGACCGCCAAGTGGCTGAAGATGCTGAAGAGCTGGGAGAAATACAAGAACAGCGAGAAGGTGGTTCCGTCCGTTTGGGTCTCAGGCGTGTCTGGTCGGGTTCTGCTGTTCCATCGACCAAACAGCAGCACAGCCAGAACCACCATGTTCTGGTGCCAGTAACTGCTAGAAAGATAAAAATATAAGTTTCGGTAGATAAAGAGATGAATGGATGAACTGGTGGATGGATCCAGTATTCTTTACTGAACTAGTTCCTTCTGATAGGAAGCAGTTCTTTCCAACAGGAAGCAGTTCCAGATGAAGTTTATCAGATGAAAAAGAATGTTCAGGAAGTTCAGAGTTCATCTCCAACATGAACTGATTCATTGATTGATCTGAAGCCCTTCATGACCAGCATCTTTAACACTTAGCAGAGCAATCTGCTGCTGTTTCGAACAGATTGTTAAACCTGCTGTTGTTTTAGGAGCCACCAGATGGCACAACATGACGTTTCTAGGCAGACATTGAAGAATGCAGTTTATTTATTATGAGTTATTATTTACTGGTTCCTCTGCATCGTTATCCTAAAATAATCAAACATGAAGCTGAATCTTTCTAAACAAAATCAGGCAGAGCCCAGATTCATGTAAAGGTTGACGAAGCAAACAGTGAGTCCTGAGGCTGATGGAGAGTAAGACCTGAGTGTCATTAACCCCGAGGCGACATGCTCCATCCTCAGCCCTCTTTAGCATGAAGACATGCAACTGGCTCAGAGCCGACCTGCAGGAACCGACCCACAGCTGATTTATGGCTCATTAGCTTTCCACTCGTCCTCACGCCGCCTCATGAAATCAGCGCTGCTCTCCCCAGGCGCAGAGGAACCGGGCCCGGCCGCCGCCGCGTTGGAGGGACCGGGCCTGTTTAGTACTAACTGAATTCTGCAGCTCCTGCAGCTTTAAGGCATGTTGTGCATGCAGAGCCGCAGTCTCTGCTGGAGTTCGTCCAGCCAGATGGTCGCAGGTTCACCTCAGCAGAACGTGGCGACATGCTGAGCGAGGCTCTCTGGGCTCGATTATCATTCCTGGCAGATGCCAGATGTTCTGTTCGCCTCTCTGTCGACCTGCAGCAGCAGCTTTTCTCCCGACTAACCAGTTATTTTCTCATCACAAACCATCAGAGCTGCAGCAGCAAAAGCATCTTAGCTACAGTCTAAGATCAGATCAAAACTAACACAGTCAGGCCAACATTCATTAACTAGAGGCACAGAAATAAAATCATCTGATAAAGAATCATTTCTAATCCTAGGAATCATGAATACATAAAAAATGCTCAAAATTGGATGTTAAAATGTGTTAAAGTCGTAGCTGAGCGAAACTAATCCTGATCAAATTAAGTTACACAAACACATTTTTGTTCCAATAAAAACTGATGGAATTTGATGATTTAAACAGAATCTCTAAACAGTTTGAATAAAAAAAAAACTGTTTTCTGAATGGAATCAATAGAAAGTGAAAAATTAGCATTTTTATCAGAAAGTTTTATGTTTTTGTTTTTTATTAATTTCAGCTCCAAACTCATAAACTGAAAAGTGCAGCAGGTCAGAGAAGAGAGTAAATGTTCAAGTCTGAAATGATTAAGTGCATTAATCATATTTATAGTGATAATTCAGTGATTGATGATTCGTTGACTGAAGTAAAAAATGTTTTTAAAATGTCAATTTGCTTTAAAAAAAAAAAAAAAAGAGCAGAAATAAAGTCAGAAATGTAAAACACATAAATTCCAGGTAGAAATGTTTCAGCTGCAGAATGATTGAACATTCACTAAAGAAATTATTATTATTACATTTTAGGCACTTCCCATTTGAAAACAGAACTGAATTATTTCTTTATTTTCATCTTTTCTTGTATTTCTAATATTGTTTAAAATATGTTTTGGTGATTAAATGAGAAGTTTTTTCTCTTAATCATTAGAATAATCGTTCATTGCTGTCATAGTTAATATTACAGAAATGTTACTTGTTTTATTCTTTCTAGATTTTGTCTTAAATTAGGAAGATTTTTTTTTTTTTTTAATTAAAGTTAGAAATTGAGTGGTTCTGGACGGTTCGGGTTTGTTAAAGGCCTCATCAAGACGCTGCGTTTTCCTCCTGCAGCTCGTCCGGAGGATCTATAAGGGCGTTCCTCTGCAGCTCCGAGGGCAGGTGTGGTGCCTGCTGCTCGACGTTCCCAAAATAAAAGAGGAGAAGAAAGACTTCTATGAGGTAAAGGCTCGACTTTTTGTTTCTGCTCTGATACAAACGCATTAGAAAGTTTAGCTGCACAGATTGATGCGTCGTTGCAGGGAGAATGGAAATAACCGATTGCATTTCCTCTGGTCTGCAGCAACAAACAATCACAGGTTTTGTTTGCAGGAAGTCATGAGCGGAGCACAGTGAACGTTTTGGAGCAGATGCAAAGCATATAAACAATTTAAAATCAAATTTTATTTGTGCAACTATTAACTAAGTACACAACAATTACATTTGTAAATCATTGATTCTCAAAAAAATAAAAAGGGTTTTGTAAATTTTTAGGGGAAAAAGTCAGAAAAATCAAGATTTTTGCTGTATTCAGCCATGTATTGTGTGCTGAATACAGGCTGCATAGGCCTGTCACACAATCACCAATCAACCAATTAAGCCTTTAAGTCCGAGACACAGCACCGGTGATCCAGACAGTCTGCAGAACCGTAATTCTGCCACACTTTGAGTTATCTGAAAAATTCCAGCAGTTTCTGAAAGGGGAGACATTCCAGCAAATATTACGGTAATTTCACCATGTTTAAATTACCGTAATTACTTAATTTAATCAGATCTTGGTGCATGAAAGTGCTTTTGAGTAAAAGTCACTTTATTTCTGTTTAAAATAAAACCAAAGAAAATGTAAAAACTGTAGTTATAAAAGTATTGCAAGCATTTTTTACTACAAGAACATTTTAATTTGTTAGTAATAATTTTGCCTTAATTAAAAGCAGAACATGTCTTGTGTAATTTTTTTAATTGTGCCATAGTTTTGATCTCCCTGAAGATTCATGGGTTAGAATGGCCTAGTCAAAGTCTGAATGAGAATCTTTGGCTTTGAAAGCTGAACATCAGACTAGAGATGGTCAAATTTGTTGGAGCTGAACCCTAAAAAAACCTACAGAGGAACTAAGTTCTAAAAATGACTGAGTATAAAAGCATGCCACACTTTTCAGAACAACAGGAAATGCTGGATCTGCTTTGATTAAAGCTCCTGTTTTCAGTCTTTTTGTTCCTGATTCCAGAGTGTGAGTAATAATCTCATTATGTCCACGGTGGGAGACACAAAGCTCGTCTTTCAGGACATTTCTAGGCCACGAAAGACAGACGGCCTTTAAGAGCAGATTCTGGCTTTTCACATTCTCCGCTTCTATGGCAACAGCAGACGGTCCACTTCAAGCATCGGCCTGCTGCTGCTTAAAGACACAGAGCAGGGAGAGGCCTCTGCTAGCTTAACCTGCAGGTTTCTTCTTCTGCTGTGCAGAAGCTGAAGTCCCGGGCCAGAGCACTGTCCCCCGACGTCCGGCAGATCGACCTGGACGTGAACAGAACCTACCGGGACCACATCATGTTCATGACCCGCTACGACGTCAAGTAAGAGCCGCAACCCGACAGCAGAGGGAGCGACTGGCCTCACTTACATCCACGAGACTTTTCATAAAAAATACTTTTACTACGCTGTACTTTTTACTTGAGTCATTTTATTTTGAAGTATCTATACTCTGACAAATTCACCAGACACACACCTGCAGTGTTTGTTAAAGTTGCACAAGTTTTTTATCGAAAGAAATACATTTTGGAAAATTTTGATTTTGTTATTGTTTGTTACGTAAATGAATTATTGTAAATTTGGTCCTTAAAATATAAAAATGTTAAACATCTGAAGGTTTTTAAATGATGATTGTTTGGGTTTCAGGCAGCAGGCGCTCTTCCACGTCCTCACAGCTTATTCCATGTACAACACGGTGAGTCCTTCACTCTCTGCATTTCCACCATCAAGTATTTTAGAGGCCGAAAAACAGAAATTACTCATCAATCTAAGTTTAACTTGTTACAAAAAAGCTTAATGTGTAAAAATTGGTAGCAGTAGATACTTTTTTTCAACAGGTTAAATCTGAGGTTCATAAACGTTTCCATGAAATAGCCGCACAAAAAAACGCTAAAGAAACATCAACTTTTAGAACGTTTTTAGTTCGCAATTCAATAATTAATTTAGAATAAATGTTGCCTCATACTGTATGATTTTATATGGCCATAAGTTCCTTAGCACAGAATATATTGTGACGTCATTCATCGCTATTTCCACTTTGGTTATAAGAAAATACGTAATATCGTATGTTAATCATATTAAATTTAAATTTGTTCTCATAGATTTGAAGCTTTTTTTAAGCAGTTCCTTTGGTCTTTTTTATTTCTTGCTTGATGAATTCGACAGGCAGCCAATCAGAAAATTAGGAACTGAAATTACATCTAGATTAATTATTCAAACTGAAATTCTATGGAAGAAAATTGGAAATTTCTGAGTGAAAAGTTGGAAAAAATTAAAGAAAAAAAACAACAAAAAATGTTAAGATAAATCTAATACATTTTCAAGAAAAATATTTTAAAAATCAAAATTTTTGCACAAATCAAACTCAAATTTTCAAGTTTTCTTTACAGATACAGATCATTTCTCAAGTTATTTTCTAGCAAATTTTTCAAGTTTTCTATCTTTGTTCTCATAAAATTTCTGGTTTTTGGTGGCAATTCAAATAAAATATCAAATAACAAATAAAAAATGATTGAGACAAACTTTTGGCTGAAAAATAATGTGATAAATTTTTTTACTAATTTTTTTTCTCATCGTTCCAACGTTCTAAGGCTCCCACAGCGCACCCTGGCGGCCAACACTTTGAATAACACTGAAACATTTTCTGAGGACATGTTCTCCTTCCTCTCAGCTGCTGAATTAACTCATTTTGTTGCGATTTGGACTCAGACTTCATCAGATTTGTCCTGTATTCAGCGGTTTCATGTCGCTCTGCAGGAGGTCGGGTACTGCCAGGGCATGAGTCAGATCACGGCTCTGCTGCTCATCTACATGAACGAGGAAGACGCTTTCTGGGCTCTGGTCAAACTGCTGTCGGGGCAGAAGCACGCCATGCACGGTAAAAACTGTTCAAGTTGTTTATATTTTAGTTTATAATGTGAGAACAGCAACTAATGAACCGGTTAGTGAGGATTCATAAAGCACAGCCAGCAGGGGGGAAGCAATTAAACCAACTGCAGCTGAAATAAATGCAGAAAGTTCACTGGATCTCTGAAGGGACTTTGCAGATGTTTCCAGCTGTGATCAAAGATGCTGAGCTGCTAATTTACTGACATGTTTGTTATAAAACACGGCCTGCTGCGTCTCGGCCCTCAGGGTTCTTTATCCCCGGCTTCCCGAAGCTGATGCGCTACCAGGAGCACCACGACCGGATCCTGAAGAAGATGATGCCCAAACTCAAGCATCATTTGGTGAGACAAACGGCAGCTCCATAACAACCAGATGGTTAACCCATCAGCGCCGTGAACTGGTTTTACTGGTCCCGCAGGACAACCAGGAGGTTTTCACCAGCCTGTACACCATGAAGTGGTTCTTCCAGTGCTTCCTGGACAGAGTGAGTCCAGCTACTCAGAATATAACCTCCACTTTCTGCTACTTCTTCCCCATTACTGGTCTGCATGGTCTTTATATTCAAGTTCAACACCTAAAGCAGCAGAATTTAACTTTTATAAAAAGCAATATTTTTTACATATTTGTTGAAATTGACACCAAGTCATGACAGTTTGGTATGAACAACATTTAGCTCCTCTGTCTTCTCACAGAGCTAACTAGAAACAACCAATCAGAGCCAGGAGGCGGGGCTTGGCGCCTCCAGCTTGTGATGAAGTTCTTGAAATAAATGTGTTTTTATTATCCAATTCATTTGATGGGTTCTGTAAAATAATAAAAAGTTGTTTCTACTTCACATTTTAACTAAATTACAGGCTTCCAACCATCTTTATTTAAAAGTAATAAAGTTAATGTTCAGGTGCATTAAAGCTGCAGCTTTATTACCTTAAGATCCTTTTACCATTTAATCCATCAACCTATAATATAACTGCGTGTGTTCTGGGTGAATAATTGGCTGAAAACAACTTACTAATTTAGTTTATTAGTTGCTGCATGAATTTATTCTGTCATGTTTTTTTACTGCAGCTGAATATTTGACTTCTTTTACTTGAGATTGATAAATTATCATCATTATCATCTTCTAATGAAGCTCTGATGACGTTTTAATTACAGTTTGTTATATTTGCATACAAGTTTACTTTTATTCATTTATCAGTGATGTTCTGCTAAAGATTGTTTACATAATTAAGCCAGACGCCTCATTAACGTGAACAGAAGGAATCAATCTTCTTTCTGCTGTTAATTATAGCCAGCAGCAACAGAAAACTTATTATGGTTTACAAATAAAGTTCTGGATGATTAACTATTGGTTCTGGTTTTGCTCTAACCAGTCATGAGTAGAGATGAGAATCTTTAAATGTCTATCGATTCCACTCAGAAACCAGTTTTTCTATTCAAACTGTCTAAAGATTCTGTTTAAATTATGACTGACGACCTCATGCTATACGGCGTCTGAGACGACCTTCTGCGGTAACATGATATGAAGTATATTCACCAATAGGTCTAAGACACACAACTTAAATGCATTTTTAAATCAACTATTAATTCCCAGGACTATGACTTGTGATTCTATCTAGAATCAAAGTTTTTCTGCTCCTCTGGTCATCAAACCTGACGTCTGCTTGTGTTCAGACTCCCTTCACCCTGACCCTCCGGATCTGGGACATCTACATCCTCGAGGGGGAGCGAGTGCTGCCCGCCATGTCCTACACCATCCTCAAACTGCACAAAAGTGAGTCTGCTAGCAACCCAAAGCTAACAGCTGCTGTGTGAACATGCTAACTCAGGTGTGTGTGTGTGTGTGTGTGGCTGTAGAGCACCTGTTGAAGTTGTCCATGGAGGAGCTGGTGGAGTTCCTGCAGGTCACGTTGGCCAAAGATTTCTTCCTTGAGGACGACTTTGTGATCGAGCAGCTGCAGGCGTCCATGACGGAGCTGCGGCGGGCCAAGCTGGACTTCCCAGCGCCAGGTACTGCAACAGCAATCGGACATGCTGGTCACCGGGTTTCCTGCTGTCTTAGCGTACCAGTAGAGTGTTTCTTCCAGTTTCTTCGTTAATCTACTTCTCTTCCTCTCCTCCTAAACAATGTTAGCCAACAACAACAAAAGTGTGGCTGTGAGTGGCGGCCATATTCCCTCCTACAACAGTAACCGGTGGGCTATCCTGACTGGTCTTTCTTGTCCATGTCTCTATCCATCTGTCCCACAGTTCGTCCTGTCTGTCCAACAACACCTGGGTTCTTCCCTTCACAAACCTTTTCCCTCCAACATTGTGTTTTTTACTTGTGGTGCTCATGTGGAAGCTCGCCCTTTCTTTGTCCTTTTTGATCCCCTGACTGCCATGTTGTTCCTCAACTGTGAAGCAGTTGGTAATGTCTCCCTCTGGTGGATAATTTAAGGTACTGAAAACAAAAACAACTATTTAGGCTACAGAACTGAAGCAAAAATCACCAGACATGTTACTAATAGTGCTGCAACTAAATTATTTTAGTAATCGATTATTCTGACAGTCAAATTAAAAGTTGGCACATTTATTGCATAAAATGCAATAATATAGTATTTTTTAGTAAATTTCAACTGGATGACAAAAATTGCCATTTGAGGAGTTAAGTGTAAAACAGACAAAATGTTGTTGTTTTTTATCTTAAATGCAGTTGTGGTTGCCATTTGCTTAAAAAAAATTCTGAATAAAGTAAGAATAATAAATTAGTTCCTAATTAACTTAATTATCTTTCAACACTGTCTTTTAATTTCAGTCAAACTAATGAATGCAGGTAAAAAGTAAAGCACAAATTACTGCATTTAGTCATTTTATGGTTATTAACTATGAAATCAGAACTATGAGGTGCACTCATGTTTCTGTAAACAAATTTACAGAAAAAGTTTAAGAGTAACACAGTAGAGTTGCTGTAAAATCATTCAAATCTGTTGCAAAGTTTAAATTTGTTACATTTGCTGCTGAGTGTGAAGAGTTTGCTTGTTATTTCTTCTTCTGCTGCCATTTAGGGCAGAATCTCTGGTGACAGATGGAAACTTCACATCAACTCATCCAAATGAATTCATCCACAAAGCAATGAACACTACGGTCATATTTACAGAAACATTCTGTACAGCATTTCAAATACACACAAATTAATAAAACGTGTACCTGTTAAAGTAATTTATTATTTATCTTTGATCAATTTAAATAAAGTATTTTAGGTTAAATGAATGAAACTTAGTGGATGCAGAACAACATGGGAGCCTAAATAATCTCTTCAATGAGAGAAACTTGAGTTCATTTCCTGGATCACTGATACATCAATGCATCCTAACATGCTCTGATCAGCATATCTTAATATTTTGAGTAAGCAGTACTTTCATAAAGAGCTGGTGGTACAGAACCAACACTGATGAAGTGGGTCGCTGCTGCTTCTGCTTCATGAATGGAGTAAGACTTTCAGCAAAGTGGAATCCCCTAAATGGAAATTAAAACATATTTTTGTCTTCTGCTGTGAATTTGTTTAAGTCTCGTCTTGAACGCTCCTTCATTTTTACCTCGATGGCAGTGTTGTTGCATGAACTCATGACCCTGTTGTGACGTCACTACGCAGTATGTTCAACCATCACTGTTCATTCAGTTTCCTGATGGAGGAATAATGTGAATCTGTTGTTCTTATGTTGCAGCTAATGAGGATGAGTTTCCTAAGAAGTTGTTGGGGCAGCTTCCTCCAGAGGTCGCAGCGCCGCAGATGAATCACGTGGGCAACGGTCAGAGCCACACGGAGCCAGCCGAGCCGCCGAGAGACTCCAGTCCGGTACCGGGACGACAGCAGGACAGTCGGCCCCCGAGCCGGGCACGCAGGGACTCACTGGAGAAACCGTCCCGCCATCACAGGGCAGAGAAATGGGATGCTCACTCCAGGAGATCCAACGAGCTTCTGAATGACCAACCAAAGCAGTCTGACTCCATCACACCAGAGAGAGGAACCACTCCATCATCAGCACCCACCCCAACGCCCAGCCGCAGTCCTCAGAACCACGCCACCGCCAACCACAACTCCAATGCAGCCTCCAGTTCCCGTCAAATCATTGGCCCCCGCTGGGTCAAACCCTCCGAGACAAAGCTGGAGGCGGTCAAAGCCGCTGCAGCGCGAGAGACGCAGCAAAGCCGAGGGGCATCACCGGCTCCGTCCAGCCCCAACGACGGAGTTTACGCTCAACGACGATCCCGGCCCAAAGGGATCATCCCTGGCTCTGATCGGGGCTCCAATGCCTCCCAGTATGACAACGTACCAGGACTGCCAGAGCAGGATTTTGAGATTCTGGAGCTTGAGAAGCCTCCATTCAGAATGAGGGCCCCTCATGATGAGACTCCCTTTACCGTACCAGCACCACACCAGGCCAGCAGCACCGACTCGGCCTCAACAGGCCCGAGGATGACCAAGCATCACCTCCCCTCTCAGTTTCCACATAACAGTCCCCCAGGGTTACCTGCTGGCTACTCTGGGGCTCGGAGTCGGTACAACACCCCACCTCAACAGCCCTCTCCAGGAAGAACTACAACCGAAGTTCCCATCCTCCACCCAGGCTACAGTGTGAGCCTGGACCACCGAGGGGAGGACAAACTTTACAGAGACCCCAGATTTAATTCTCCCTCCAGCACGTTGTACGGGGAACTAGTGTACGCCACCTACCGCAGGCAGCCAGAGTCCACCAGGAACCTTCAGAGCACCTCCACTCCAATCTACCTGCAGCAACTAACATCAACCACACAAAAGCAAACTTCCCGAGACTACAGATTTGAGGGAAACCCCCACTTCCTGCCAGGAGGCAGGCCTCAGCCAATCGTAGATGTCTTCCAGTGGGAGGCAGACGATGAGCGGCCTCCTCAGTCCCCCAGTGGAATGAATCGTTCGCCCAGCTTCCAGCAAGCCCAAATGTCTCCCGTTCACCAGTTCACCTTCCCCCCCAACCCAGACGTGCTCCCTCACTACAGGACACAGATCCAGGAGCAGCAACAGCACCCCCAGCTGTTTGGTGGACCACACTACAGGCACGCATCAGAGGCTTTTGCCATGCAGGAGTCGATGCTGCTGTGATGTTAGGATAAAAACTGAGGTATAGTCAGACACTGTGGTGAAGACCAGCAGAACTCGGTTTTGTTCCTGCTCTGTTGTTCTTTACATGTGAACAAAACGCTGGAAGACACACCAGCCTCTGACATTTCTACCAATCGCTTTGAAAATCTTAAGATTTTATTTTATTTTTGGATGTAAATCATGAACAGAGGTTACAATATAAATATATACATATATATATCTTTTAGAGTCTGATGATGTACAGTGGATTTTTGTGTTAATCTTGAGAGTAAAATTGATTTTTTTTTTTTTTTTTATCTCTTACATCCAGGTATTTAAATCTGAGATTAATTCCCTCTGTTTGCTTCAGGATGATTTTTATTAAACGACCAGGGAGCAGAACTGATCGATTTCACTTCAATAATGGTGCAAACAGCAGATTATGTTTGGTTTTTAGTGAGTCTTTGTTACAGTTCAGTAGTGATTTTCAATCATAATTAATGTTTCATACATTTCTCTAATTAAGAAACCACTTGTTTGTTTTTACACTTCCACCATAAATACTAAATTACATCAGTGCTTTATAATAATATATAATAAAGTAACTAAATTGTTAGCATTTTAGTGGCTGCAACAGCTGCAGCATCTGGTTCAGGATGGAAACTTGTTTCAGATTAATTGCCAACCTTTTGTTCATGCCTGCTACCTTTTGACTACTGGACCGTGATCTTGAACACACTACATCTACTATGAACATCATGCATTTCATCTATGAACTGACCACATTCCATTTTTTTATTGTTCATTCTCTGGTTTAGATGCTTTTAAACAGCATTAAACTGCTTCTCGTTGCAATTTCTAAGTTATATTTGCTTTTTGTGAAACAGTTAAACAGCAGTTTCTTCTCACACTTTGTTTAATAAAAGCAGGTGGTGAAATTTACTCTTTGAATGCGTTTGTGCTGTAAATCTTACTTAAACTCTGTAGTTTATTCCTTAAAGAAAAGAAAACCTGATTATTTGCAATTATTTGATTATTGTTTTAATGCCAGTTACTTTATTTAACACACAATATAAAATATGACAATATTCTTCACAAAAATTGATTCAGTAATTTTTCCATAACACAACATTTTAAAATCAAAATATAATAGCCTGGATTAGGAATGTGGAAACATTTACATGTCCTCCAATACAAAAAACCCAAATATTATTAGATTTATTGAGCCTCGATTATAAAATCTTGCGAAGTATTGTTAAAAACTTCTGAACACTAACAAGTTTGACCCAAGTCAGTCAGTTCAAAGGCAACGCTAAATTCTAAAATGTATGTAAAATTCTGATATTAAAGGCATTAATAACTAAATCTCTAATATTGTTTTACTCATTGGGGCAAGGAGAAATATTTTTGTGATTCTGATCTGAAACAATACAATTTTGATCTGATTTAACTTCAAACAGGAAGGAAGAAGGTTTTTGTAAACTTCAGCTAAAACTTTCTGTCACAATATTCAGCTTGTTATATTAGTGTTACTCAATAATGATGAGAAAGTTAAAAAAAACTATTAAATTCAACAATAAGGAGCAGAAACCTATTTCTGCATTTACTGAGTGTTTAAATCATATATTTCTGTTTAAAGAGTTTGTTTTGCTTTAGAAATAAAGTTGTGTAAATATATAACAGGTGAAGTTTCTCTTACCTGTAGGAGGAAAATGTTGGAAAGTTCAACAAATCCTACTAAATGGTGGAAGCCCTGAAGTCAGATTGATGTAGGTCAGCTGATTGTGAGTCTTTCAGAAACTCTTTCAAACACTGAAACCAATAAAACAAAGGAAAACACCATCAACTGATGTGATATCACACAGTTTACTCCAGCTTTGGCAGATTCACACAACTAACAGCATCATCAGTTCACATGAAAATATTGACGGGATTCAGTTCAATGTTAATATCTGCTTTCATTAATTAAAACCTGAGTACATTTCAGCTTTCACAACTCAAAGAACTTGTTTAATATCCAACAAGCTCAATATTCAAGTGTAAGTTTTAACTCGCCCCATTTCAAGGTTGTGCAGAGATGCTAACTGGAGCGGAATAGCCATTAGCCTGAGATGCTAACCTCAGCCTCGACAAAAACAAAACACAACTTTATACACACAGCTTCATAACAAACAACAAGATAAAAGCGCTCGAAACCAACCCCGATAAACGGTCAGAAGTTAAGAACAGCTGACACCCAAAGCATATCTTAGATGTAAACGAGTAAACACAGCTAGTATGGATGCTAACGGTCGGTCATCCACTAGCTTAACTTCGACCTTTTAATCGACAAACTGTAAACCTTTACATGTTAAGAGGTTAAAGTAACACTTACCAGCTTTTAACAAGACTCTGAACTTGTTCTATTTTTCATTCTGCAAATGAAGGTTTTTCTTTGGCTGGTTTAGTAAGAATCAAGATGGCGACCGGAAGTGACGTAAACTTCTACATGTATTTCTCGGAATTTTTTATTTTTTACATACTTTAAAAAAATAAACACAAACATTGCGTTTATATTTACTTATTCAGCTCAGTTTCATTTCATTAGATAAATGAAATTAAATAATTTACTTATTTACAGAAAGATTATTATTTTCAGGTTCTTGGACTTTCACTTGGTAAGTCACTTAATATTCTTAAATGTTTACTTCACCCCTCCATTTTTGTTAATTTTTTCTTGCAAGTAATTGAAATGACCAAACATGCACAGATCACAATGCATATATTTCTTTTATTCTGAATTACAGTATAATTTACAATACTTACAGGAACAGCTGCATAAAGCTGCACAGACACACTGAAAACAAATGTTACAATTATAAAAAAAATATATTAAAGCATAAGCATACTACAGTTATGTCATATAAAGTAGTGTTCTGATTATGCCACTGATTAGTGTCACAGCATTCAGCAGCCTGCAGACTTTTGTGATTTTTGCATCAGAAAACAACTTCAACAAAATCTTTACTGATTGTTCTGCTGTTAAACATTACAGAACAGTTTTCATTCATTTTCATCATGAATCAAACTTTGATAGTACAGAAAACTGTCAAATCAAGACAAACTGATTTGTCTTTCAAGGAGCAACATGAATGTAAAACCTCTATAAAAGCATCCACAGTGGGTTGTTTCTGCAGCTCTTAAGGCACAAAATGGTTCTGAAGTTCAGTCAAAAAATATTTTTTTCATTTGGGTGAAATAAAAAAAATGTTTCAACTCAGCTCTTTATCATGTTGCAAATTGCTGCAATAGGTCATTTCAATTAGTGACCAAAGATCACGCTATAAAGTGGGTCAGTCATGAACTTTCTCAGGTTTATGGCTCCATACAGGTTTGCGTTTCTCTAAGAAGGCCTGGATCCCCTCCTGTCCGTCTCTAAGAGCCAGGTTGTCCACCATCACCTTGGAGGCAGTGGCATATGCTGCATCTCTGCCTTGAGCCATTTGTCTGTAAAAGAACCAGAAATACAAGAAGTAAATCCAATCTTTTATGTCAGGTATTCGCTGCAAACCATTCATACAGCGCACCTTTGGAATGTGATCTTGCCAAGAGCTACAATAGGTCGACTGGACTGACACACTCGCTGGGCGATGGCTAACGTCTCCTCCTCCAACCGCTCCTCTGGCACCACCTTGCTAATCAGGCCATGCAACAGGGCATCATGGGCTGACATAGGAGACCCCGTCAGCAGCATCTCCATGGCAACCTGTTTTAAAACAAATTGATGAGTTTGATAGAGGACTTTAATGACTGTGGGTGATTTCCTGTTGACCAACAATAGCAGAAAAAAAGGTTCTCAAGGATCTCACTATTACTGCACCTCCAAGTAAATATTTTAAGCAGCACAAATAATTTTAAATATGACATTTTAAATTATTTCCCTAATACTTTGATTCTTGAGTTATAAATGCATAACATTCATTGTGAATAAGCAGCCACCAGGTGGCGCATGTATCAGGTGGATAAATTTGTCATCAACTACACAAGAAAAAAATGTTGCCAGTCCAGTAAGAACTTCTGCGATGAATCCTAAACCTGCTGAACACATCAAAAGTGAAACAGAACCACTTTCAGCTCAGCAGAATCCCATCGGACCGTAAGAGAAGTTTTTGAAAAATGTCAGTACCTTTCTTGGCACCGCTCTGCCGATGGCCACCGCCGGCGTGGAGCAGAACAGACCCACGTTGACGCCTGGAGTAGCAAAGGTGGATTTCTCCGTAGCAACTGCAATGTCACAGCTGGCGACCAGCTGACAACCGGCTGCCGTGGCAACGCCGTTCACCATGGCGATCACTGGGACAGGGAGGTCTTGTATCAGAGTCATCACCTGAAAAACAAAAATTACTACCAGCTGAGATTATGAACACCTGGAGGCCTTGTTTCCATGCCGATACTAAACTCCACTCCAACAGGTATTTTATGTCAGAAATGTTTGAAATAAGAGAAATATTGATATTTTCAGTGTCAGGATGTTTTAACTCTTCAGCTGGAGTTTCAGTCCCAGACCGACACAAACTGACCTCTGAGCAGGTTTGAAACACCTTGGTGTGATATTCTCGGCCCTGAGTGGACGTCAGCTCCTTCAGGTCGTGTCCCGACGAGAAGACCGGACCTTTGGCTGAAACAAGCAGCGCAAACGTAGGACCAGCTGCTTCCTGTCTCTAATATGAGCGAGTAATTAAAACCAGACCTGATATGATGATGACTCTGAGATCTTCGCCATCGTCAGTCAGGATGTTCTCTCGGAGGGTTTCCAGCATGGACAAGGACAGAGCGTTCCTCTTCTTAGGGTTGTTTAAAATGATCCTCCTGGTAGAAATGTAGATTTTTAACACATTAGAAAATATTTGAAAAATGTTTGCCACAATAATATTCTCTTAAACTGACACTTTTTTATTGTTCGTATACCACCAAGTGCGCACAGTACATTTAGTCAACCCTAATTTACTTTATTTGATAAATTATTGACAATTGTTTCTGGACATTGTTACCTTTATGTTCACTATGTTTCTTCATGAGGTTCTTAATTTATTACTGTATTTTAGTCTTATAATTAAGTTTTTTTATTACTACGTAATTACAATTAGTTCAGTAACAGTTTGCGTTATGTTTAGTTTGTTTATAACCAGAAATTTTTATAGTTACAAAAAACATTTAAAAATAATAAACAGTCGGCTCTCCGCCTTCCTATTTTTATCGACTGTCAGCAGCAGCTGTTGGATCAACAATCAGCTCACAACTGGGTTCAGAGTCATGTTTACTTAACTGACTGAAGTCGGGTTGATTCTCCTCTCACACAACTGATGCAGACGTTCCCAGGCTGGGAATGGGGGTGAAATCGGGTCAAACTTCTCTTGTCCAAGACCGAGTCCAATTCGGATTGGACGTTATTGAGATAAATATGCATCCTTAGGCATTTCTGTATAATTAGGTCCATTTTCCTTGTAGAAACTAAACAAAGTGAATTTAATGTAAATGTATTTAATGGGGAATGAGGTACAGAGGCCTGCAGATGGACGGCAGCAGATTCAGGTCAATTTCTTCCAGAGGTCGTCATGGTGATAAACTGCTCTGCAGCCACTTTAGCTAATATCATTCTATTTTTTACTGTATACTTATTACAGATCCCCTTATGTATTGAAATATTTCAACATGTTTTTAGTTTTAAATACAAATAAAAAAATGTAGATTGCTATATAAAGATAGTCTGAATCCAAGACATTTATATTGATGCAAACCTGACAATTAAAACTGAAACGGGAGTTTACTATTCCCGTTTTTGTAGTTTTATATAAACTCCGAATATTCAGGTTTTTCTAATGCCTCATAAATGTCGAGCCTGGAAATGTATGCCCCCTGCTGCTGAAGTAAAAGAAAGCAGTTTACACCAATAATAAAGTCAAATGTCTTGGTTTACCACAACAAGGCGATAATGACCGCGGTAATATTTCAGCCGAATTTCCACTGAGACCCATTAAGATGTTCTGGTTAAGTTTTGGGCCATAGAAAGCAGCTCATTTTACTGAAGCCTCAGTTTCTCCTTAAATGTTCTGTTTCTACACGAGGGTTCGGCTCGGTGGAGCGAAGTGTTTTAATGGCGGCACCTGATTCCGTGCTTCTGTTCCCTCAGAGTCAGCGGTTCCGGTTCCGACTGGGAGTAACACCGAGGAGCGGACAGCATCGGTATCCTCCTGCTGAGCTGAAACACAGAAACTCCTCCACGAAACACACTGCGAGCCATTTTCAACCTTCTTTCCACTACTTCTGGTTTATGACGTCAGGGATGACGTGCGCCGTACGTGGTCAAATAGATCCGGTCTGCGCATGTGCAGAAACCAGAACTGGACATAAACATAAAAACAGTAGAACGTTTGACTTTTCTGCTAAAATATTTATTGTAGTCATAAATTAATCAGCTGATCTTGAGTTTATATTATATTTAAAACAATAAAAACATAAAATTACTTGCAAACATTTCTCATAATTTTAAACATAATCAAGAGTTTTGTTTAGACTTTCCCTTGTCATAACTGATTGTAAAACCTACATGTTCCTTCAAACCATTACATTTTATTTCACACATAATTCCAAGTTATAACTCAGTTATGTTCCAATTTTCTTCATTTTTACATTTCTTCAAGCAGAATCAGTTTTTTTACGCTGATCAATTAGAAACATCTTCATAAAATAAATAAAATGAAAGGAGTAAAAACTATTATAATCCCTGAACATTCCTTCAGAATAAACTAAAAATCATGAGAGTTCCTCTGAGAGCATAAGCTATAAAACTTTTCATTAATAATGTACATTCATTGTATTCATTACATTTTTGCTCAGAACGTGTCACCATTTAGTGAGGAAGCATTTTCTGACAGTAGAGTTTCTAAAGCTGCTCTTCCACTGCAGCAGTGATTTTCTGCGGTGCGATCTTTATTGTGACCCCGCTCCAGGTGCTGATGTATGGAAACAACCTGTCGGTGAAAGTGTGTGTGAAGGTGTGTATGTGTGCTCCAGTTTCTGCATCTGAAAACGACAGCCGTCCTCCATCATAGTCCAGGAAAACTCGGATCCTTCTTGGGTTTCCCTTCACAGAGACGTCAGATCCTGGATCTGTTGGGGAAAGTGTTTTGTATTCTCCTTTGCAGAACATGATCCTCCACAGTCCGGGCCACATGACGCCTTTCCTCACATCTGACCCCGCTAACACACCCAGAACGTAGGCATCGTTTTCTCCTACCTCCACCTCCCAGCTGTGACATCCTGAGGTGAAACTCTCCGAGCCGACGACAGAAAAGAAGTGGTTGATCCTCTCTGGATTGTCAGGAAGTTCCTGTTTTCCCGTGCCGTGCGTCAGACTGGTCAAATCATCGGACAGAGTGAGGTCTGGATGGGCTGTGTTTGGATCCAGGACGACAGGAGTGAAGGAGATCATGTCCTTCATTTTGCTCCAGACGTTGAAGCTCAGGTTTCCCAGATATCTGGCCTCATTGATCAGCGCTCCTGAGATTAGCTCCGGATCATCAGGAACCGGCTGTTGCTGGATTCTCTCCACCATTTCTTTGTAATTAAGTAGAAACTGAACATTTTTTGCTCTCAGTTTATGCTCTGTGGTTTTAATTATTCCTGACAGATCTGAGATCTCTCTGCTCAGCGCTCTGATCTTCTCCACCATCATGTGACTCTTCTGCTCCTCTTCCTCCCTCAGTGCATTCAGCCTGGCCTCCTCCTCTTCCTCCAGAAACTGGTGAAGCTTTTTAAACTCCTCTTTGATCTTCCTCTCTGTAGCTTCAGCCTGAGTTTTGATGTGACCTGCACTTTGATCACAGCTTCCCTTCACTTCATGGATGAGCCTCATCCTCTTTCTTAAGGGCTTCAGGGAATCCTCCAGGGTTTTCTTGGCCTGCTCTCCGGCCTCGTTGGCGAGCTGCAGCTTGTGTTCGCTGTGCCTCTCTGACTCACTGCAGACGCGGCACAGCAGCTGCTGCTCCTCCACACAGAACAAGCTGAGTGTTTCTGCATGCAGACTGCAGAGCGGCTCAGATCCTGACGCTCTCACCTCGTCACATGCCACCTTCAGAGCAAAGTCAGGTGAAGGTAATGTCTTTGACGACCTTCTCTTGCAGACTGGACACTCAGTAGTTTCTCTCTCTTCCCAGTTTGTCTTTAAACAGGAAACACAGAAGCTGTGCTTACATGTCAGAGTTACAGGACACTCAAAAAAGTTCTGGCAAATTGGGCACAGAAGGTCTTTGGTTTGAAGCATGACTCTAGACATTTCTCTGAACTACGCAGACAGTTTCACTTTTGAATAAATCTTCTAGTTCTTGTTTTTCTGCCTGCAGCCGATCCGTTTTGTTACCACCTGCAGCATTCCTGGTGTTCCTTGAAGTATTTAAAAATCCTTCAAGAGAAACTCTTGAATTTGATCTCAAAGTCGAGGTTGTTGGCTTCTGTTTGTTTATTCCAATGTCTCTGATAAGGAAATCAGCAGGTTTACTTCCTGACTCACCTGAAAAGCAGGACAGGGAGGAGCCTAAAAAGCAGGAAATGCCACTGATGTTTGTCGCAGGTCTTAAAATGTCAAATCAAACCGTTTTCTGTGGTTTAGCTAAGCAATGTAATATAACAAGAAGGTTTTGTTCTGGGTTGTTAGAGGTTCCTCCTATTAAAGCTGCAGTACTTAACTTTTTAAATGCATTTGTTAAAATTCTCATGTTGGACCGTTTAATATAAGACAGATAATCTGTGAAAATATTCCCCCAGTGCTCCCAATACTAACTCTACAAATACACCACTCAGTCAGAAACAACCAGTCAGGAGGCAGGACTTAGTGCTGTCAATCACTCTGATGCTCTTTGTGATGCTACAGGTGATTCACCACAACATAGCCTGCCAGAATGCTAATGCTAGTTAGCCTGGCCACAGTTGATGGTTAATTAACAGTTTTCCCTCCTCCTGACTCTGATTGGTTGGAGATCAATCTTTTTGCAGATTATCTGTCTCATGTTAAGCTGTCGTGAAATGGTGATGGTTCTAACCAATAAGACATTTTATTTATCAAAATATTTTTGTTTACTTAATTTGTACTTCAAGTTATGAATTTAGATTGTATCATCAGTTTAAGTTCAATATTAAAATCTGTTTCATTTTCATAAACTTCTCAAATTTTGACAAAATGTTACAATAGAAGATATTCATAACAAGTTGGTGCATTTATTGTCAAACACAAACACAGAACATCAGTGATGGGCTTGTTATAGTTAAAGGATGAGAAAAAACCTCCATGTCTGCACATCCAGGAAGCAGAAACACTTTGAGTAAGTCAGAAAAATGAAATATGAGATATGATATCTGGAATGACGCCGTTTGAGCCTAAATTAGCAATTATTTCTACTTGGATTAGCATGTTGATGAGCATTGTTGTGCAAATTAATATTTTCTGAACATAAAGTGCTGCTTGATGTTATTTACGTGGTTTTGTTCTGAGAAAACATCCGGTAGGCTTTATGATAAGGAGTGTGAAGAACACTGAATGACAATATTCAGAAACATGAAGGATCTTTATGAACGTTTATAACTGCTGTCATAAAATGTCAGTCGGTAAATAATTAAACCTTTAAAGCAAAGTTGAATTAAAACCTGCATTAAAAGTGTCAATATGTACAAAATGACACGACAGTTATAAACATTCATCCTTCATGTTCAAAACAGCTGTTATACAAACCCCTTCAAACAAAGTGCTACCAAACATCCCATACAGGTGTGTGTGTGTGTGTGTGTGCGTGTGTGTGTGTGTGTGTGTGTGTGTGTGTGTGTGTGTGTGTGTGTGTGTGTGT